>JARQOC010000006.1:156326532-156372650 GCA_033576535.1 Allobates femoralis
ACAGGGGTTTTTTCTCCCTTTCCCTTTCCCAAAAATTTTTTTTTTCTTGTTTTTTTAATATAATGTCAAAAAAAAATTTTTTTTGTTAAAAGTATTGCAAAACCTTTTTAATGTTGTTAGAAAAGCTTCTTTGAATGTTGTTTCTGCTGAAAAAAATTTTGAATTGTCCTTTACATTTTAAACTGGAATTTGTTTTGGGTAATGTATTTTAAAGAAAAAACCAAAAATTTTTTGATAACCCCCTCCTTCCGGGCCAGTTTCACCACCCTTAGGCGGGTTCCATTTGCATGTTTTTCCCCAAGTTTAATCATTGCAGGGAGTAAAAGTGGCCCGGCTTGCGCACTTTGGACTTTTTTTTGGCCAGATCCCGATAAAATGGCCGGACAAAGAAATGGCTCCCCGGGGGCACCTTGTGATTTTTCCTTATGGGGTCGCAAAAAAAAGGTCCTAGGAGGAAAAAATACATGAAACCCCTATTTTAGAAAACTCCCCCTGAAGGTTCAAAAAAAGTTTTATTTTAAATTAAAAGTTTGCCCAAAAAAAATGAAACAATCCAATTCGGGCCTTTTTTTGGGGGGGCTGGCAACACGCCGGGCCGCGGAGGGGGGGCCCGGGCCCCCCTGGAAGGGAGGCCCTGTTTGCCGCCCCTTTTTTTTTTGGGGGGCAAAAGGGTGTTTTCTTTAGGAGGTGTTAATGAAGGGGGCAGGAAAACCCCCCAACCCATTTTTTTCAAAAAATTTTTAGGGAAAGGGGGGAGCCAAAAAAGGGGGGCGGTTTTTTTCAGGGGGGGGGCCAGGGGGCTGGGGGGGGTCTTTTTTTTGAGGTGAAGAGGAGCCCGGGGCCCCAAATTTTTGTTTTTTAAGGGGCCCCGGGGAAAGGGAGCCTGAGGGGGTTGGGGGGCTTTTAAAAGGGGGACTTTAAACACACGCTCAACTATCATGGCTCATAGCAACCCTACTTTGGGGTGCACTTTTTTAAGGTGCCACGATCGCCATGCCGATTAAAAGCCGCAATTGCACCTCAACCTAAGGGAACATGGTTTCCCCCGGGAAATTTAAACAGATCCCGCGGGGAAACTCCGGGTTTAACCGTTGCCCTTCACACCCGCAACAATAGGGGAAAGTGGGGGGTAATTTCTGCGGCGCCAAAACATAGGCGTACAGATTGTGTATTCCTGATGCTAACCGTGATTTGGGCGCGCAAAAGGCATGATTGGGCCCGCCCGCACAGGAAGGTGGCTAATACATAACGCCATTCCCAAATTGTGTAGTGTGAATGGACAGCTCTTCAAATATGGCGCCTTTGCAGGGACAGCCAGTGGTAACACAGTAGCCACCACCAATCATCGCTGATTGGGCGTGGTATCCATGACGCTGTGGCACGCCCCTGGGAAATCAACTAGGCGACGTAAATTCCATGCCTATCGCCCGTTTACACGCCAATATCAGGGCAATTCACCATTTGGGTTGCCTCTGATTTTAGAACAAGGCTCAGAAACCGCCACCCGGAGCAACTGCGAAAAACCCGATCACTTTCCCCAATTGCACGCCGCAACTTCGTAGCAATTTCAAGGCAACCGTGACAAAAATCCCGATTGCCAGGCAGTTGCTACACCTCAGTGGCGGCGTGTAAAGGTACCTTAAGAGGTGTACGGAGCGGAGCCGCATGTTATCGGGCATACAGAGCAGAGCCGCAGGCATACATAGCGGAGCTGTGTCTGTATGAGGTGATGGAGGAGCCGCATGTGTACTGGGCATATGGAGCGGAGCTGTGTCTGAGGTGTACTGAGCAGAGCCGCATGGTGTATGGGGTGTACGGAGCGGAGCTGTGTCTGTATGAGGTGTACTAAGTGAAGCCGCATGTGTACGGGGCGTATGGAGCGGAGCTGTGTCTGCATGAGGTTTACGGAGCAGAGCCACGTATGGAGCGAAGTTACATTAAATACGAGGTATGTGCACCAATGGTACCCCCCACAACAAATGCTGTTCCCACTCCTATAGTCCCAGCTGCCTTTGCCGGTAGCATTCTTCTCCAGAATCCCAGCCACCGCTGTCTGCCCTCTGCAGCTCAGCAAGGCAGGGCACAATGATGTAATCACTGAGCGCCGCTGTATGAGATGTGCAGAGTGGCAGAGCAGATGTTGAGGAGACCGGAGCAGCGAGAAAGAAGTGAGAAGAGAGGTATGACAGTGCAGCTCCATTGAGCTGCATGCATTATTTGTGTGTTTCAGGATGCTTGCGTATATTCAAGCACTACTAACCTGCGTGAGGAGCCCTAGAGCCAAGATCGCAAGGCAAGGGTAGTAGTAGCAGGGGGAGTGAAGGGCATCCCGGGTTTCCCCCCAAGGGAACAGCACCTGAAACCGGATACCGGAGTCCGTGATTGCAAGGGACCTGTTATCCCAGCAGTAAAGACTGGGGGCCAGGGAGACTCCAGTCTCCTGGCCACAGCAGCACTTGAGGCACAGCCCAGGCCCACAGTGGATACAGTGGTGCCCGCAGCAGAGCTCTTGCAGCCTGCCATACAAGTGAGGAGTACAAGAGAGGGTCAGGCTTAGCTTCAGACAGCCTGGGACTAGAAGCACACACAGCAAGGAGGCCTCATACTCTCCAAGTATCGTGATCCTGAACTGTTACCAGACCACCGGGACCGTACCATTAGAGACTGTACCCTGGACTATACCCTGCAACATTAGTAAAAGGTACAGAAGCATCAACCCTGTGTGTCTGTTATTACGGCCCTTGATCCTGCATCCTCCATAGACTGTCCTGCAATTGCATAACCTGATGAGCCATACACTTGCTACAGTGAAAAGGACAAGTGACTGTGCTTTGTGGTAAGCTGCCTCCCTGTGTAAAAACTATAACATTCAAAACTGGCAAAAATCACCGAATTGGTACATAGAATAAATATATATAAAAAAAAAAAAAATCACCAAATTTTGGCCTCTTATAGATATCATTGCATTTAGCAGGATACTATCAGCCACCTCAGAGGCAACCCACATCTCTCAACTGCATTCACAACTGCCCCAGGGATCCCTTTTCCACCTACAGGGAGCGTAACCATCTTGCTGCTCCACATCACCCGGAGAAACTGTCCCACAGTGTCGGTAACATTACGAAAACTGTAAGTGGCATCACGAAACACTTTTATTTTATTTTTATTGGCTGTTTTCGCCCTTTTTAAGTGACCACCAGGGCCACGGGACTGGGCAACAGGCCGAAGTGACATCATCCCGTGAACTAAATGCCCAGGACCGGGTACCCCACGGCCCTGGGCAGGTCACCATTAAAATAACCTTTAGCCTCCTGCTTTCCACAAATGTGTCATTAAAATAATTTCTATAATCAAAATGCCTATTTTTACATAATAGGAAAAATTAGTTGCGGTTCTGATAGCGCTAAGGAAGGAGGGCATCATTCATCATTCACCTGATGAAGATGGTAAGTCGAAACGCGTAGCGGAGTTTGAGGGACCGTGTTTTTAATAAAGGTCTTTCATCATAACAATTTCCCCTTGCCCTCCTTCCTTAGCGCTATCAGAACCGCAACTATTTTTTCCTGTGCACTTCTCTCCCTTCTGAGGGACCGTTGCGGTTCAGCACTTTGGAAGAGAGGCATCGTTTATAAAAAGAACCTGTTTATCCAAGTCTGGAGGATTACTAGGACCTTTCTGACGTCACCGCCTTGGATCACGTGACCGGTGGAAGTGACGCTGCTCTCTCCCTGGCACGAGGATTTTCTCGGGGACGCCCTGTTTGGTATTGCTCATAGGAGGCTATCACTGGAGTTGTACCCAGCAGTACAACTCCACAAGGTGAGTGGAAACCCGCTTTCCCTGCAATACGGTTTACCCTGAGGTGCTTCACATTTGCGCTCCTTCTCTTTTCTTTTACATATTTTTGCATAATGACTGTAAATTGGAAGCCCATGCAGCTGTGTGTCTTATTAAAGTTTTTTTACGGTGAAACACACTCACCCATGTCCCGCTATGTGTAATGGTTTCTGGAGTCCTGGAAGTTCTAATGTGCATGATCATCATTCTGCCATTGTTTACAGTTGCCTGGGGAACACAGGATGTCCTGCGGGCGCCATCTTTGGACTCTGGTGCCTGTGCACTCCACATTTGACTCCCCTTATGTCACAGCAGAGTTTCTGAGCATGCTCAGTTAATACTTTTGATCCCGGCGTCCTGGATTAGAAAAACTAAGGTGCTAGTGCCGACATTACATTGCAATTGTGTACAAAGTGCATTAGTGCATATTAGATATTTATTTCTATTAAAATTAATTGACATAGGGCAGTAGTTCAAAGGTGTTTTGTGCCATTAACCCTTAAGGACCAAGCCTCATGTTTGCAATTCTGACCAGTGTCACTTTCTGAGGTTATAACTCTGGAATGCTTCAACATATCCCAATTTGCACTTCGTTAAGGAAGTGGAAGAACTCCAGCGCCACCTTTAAGTAGCTCCTCAAAGTCATAATCACTTTCCAACAAGATTTTTAATATGACTAAGGGATTTGTGCCAGATCAGAACCTCAAACTACAGACGCTTCGTTTGGGGTAACTGCCCCTCATCAGTGTAGTGTGTGGGATATTCTGATCTGGCTGTGTGAGTGGGCTAAGAAAAGGTCTGGGAACTTGCTATCTACCAGTGTCAGAAAATCGCCAGGGTTTCAGTAGCTGAGGCCCTGGAGATTATGAATTGGGCCTTTTTTTTACCGGTACCAATCACATGATCACCGGTTAAAAAACTGACATCATGATTTCTCAGTCATCTGCCATGATCAAACATGTCTGATGGCATGGAAATATACTTACCTAGTCCCTCCAAATCCTATGGTACAGAAAAAGTCTTGTGAACCAGTTGAGTGATTAATAAACTTCTTGAATGGGTTTTGAGTAGTCTGAGGGGTGAAGGTATTGGAATGATGTCACTTTTGGGTATTCAAATGTTAAGTGGTCCCTAAAAAACTGGTTTTGTAAATTTTGATAAAAAAAATGATACATTGCTGATGAAGTTTGAACCCTTCTAACTTCCTAACAAAAAAATCTTTCCAAAATTGTGCTGATGCAAAGTAGAAAATGTGGAAATCTTATTTATTAACTATTTTGTGTGATATACGGTAACTCTCTGGTTTAACGAAATAAAAATTCACAAGTTGAAAATTGCAAAATTCTCTAATTTTCACCAAAATAATGATTTTTCACAAATAAATGGAAAAAATATCAAATAAAATTTACCACTAACATGAAGCCCAATATGTCATGAAAAAAAACATTGTCAGAATCACTCAGGTCCGTTGAAGCTTCCAGAGTTATTAACTCTAAAGTGACACTGGTCAGAATTGTAAAACTTGCTCTGGTCATTAAGGGTGAAAATTAGCTCCTTCCACTAAGGCTGGTTTCAGACTTGCGCTCCATGCCGCAGCGTATTGCGGTGGGGGAACCGCAAGCTGAGCACAGGCACCGCAAATCCCTAGTTTAACATGGGGACACAGGTTCCTGCGCTCGGGGGGTGCAGATGGCCGTGCGCTCCCATTCACTGCATATGTGATTTGTGCACATGCGGATGCTTGCGCACAAATCACACAGTCTCGTCTGCACCAGGAACGCGACATGTCGCATTCAGGGTGCGGACGAGAAGTGTGTGTTTTGTGCGCAGGCATCCTCATGCGCACAAATCACTATTGTAGTGAATGGGTGTGCACAGGGTGCGCACGTCAATCTGCTCAGAGCGCAGGCACCTGAGTCCCCATGTTAAACATAGGGACTTGCGGTGCCTGCGCTCAGCTTAACGGATCCCCTCCGCAGGACGCTGCGGAGGTGTCCGCAATTCTGAAACCGCCTAAGGGGGTTAAATTTATATCAGCCAAGGAGCATGTAAATATTATGAGGATGTGATGATGTAACAAACACTCTGTATGAGTTCTCGTTCGATGATCAAATCAGGACGCGTGCTCTCTGCCTTTTTATACTCTAAATTCAAATGAGACTCACACATACAAGTCTGTAGGTGCAAAAAAAATCAGATGCCCCAGTCCTGCTCATCGAAAGTATAAATGCACAATATCTACTGAAAAAAAATTAATCAAGTGAACCAACTTTTTTGTGTCGTTAAATACAAAAGAGCAATGATAAACCATAATTTAATTAAAAAAAAACAAAAAAAAAACAATGGGGTGGAAAAACAGAAAAACCGAAGCTTACAGTGACTCATTTAGACTCACCTGAGGTGAATCAGAGATGAGAATCAAGCATGATAAATTGTCGATGCCCTTGTGACATGAATTAGCCAATGGATGAGGACTTTAGTGTTTTAACCCCTTAGTGACGGAGCCAATTTCCACCTTAATGACCAGACCGATTTTTGTAATTCTGACCATTGTCCCTTTATGAGGTTATATCTCTGGAACGCTTCAACGGATCCTAGCGACTCTGAGATTGTTTTTTCATGACATATTTGGCTTCATGTTAGTGGTAAATTTAGGTCAATAATTTTTCCGTTTATTTGTGAAAAAAATAAAAAATTTGGGGAAAATTTTGAAAATTTCGCAATTTTCAAATTTTTTATTTTTATTCCGTTTAAACCAGAGAGTTATGTGACAGAAAATAGTTCATAAATAACATTTCCCACATGTCTACTTCACATCAGCACAATTTTGTCAAAAAAATTTTGGGGTTAGAAAGTTTATAAGGGCCACGTCACACCTGGCGCCGCCGCCGGAGATGTCGGCGGCGACGGGCGGGAGCGCGCACGTTTTTGGCACCCTGAAAGCGTCGCCCCCCCCCCTTTACATGGGGCAACCCCGGGGAAAATAACCCCGGGTTTTGGGGGGGAACGCGGGGGTTTCCCAAAAAACCCCAGCGGGATGGTACAAGGGGGCCCCTTGGTTTTATGTGTGGTGCCGGGGCCCTTTAAAGGGGGGGGTTTGTGAAACTTCCCCCGTTGGGGTTGGGTTTTTTAAGGGTTAAAAAACCCGGAATTAAATTCGTCGCCCATAGCTATTTAATTGGGCGACCTTTGGGTTTTTGGGGCTTAGGCCCAAACCCCCCAAGCTGCCCAAAAAAAAACCCGGCTTTCCCGGGGTTGACGGGCCCCAAATTTTTAAAAGGCACAGCAATTTTTTATTTTTCCAAAAAAATTTAAAAAACCCCAATTTTTTTAACTGCCCCAAAAAACCCCCTTTAAAAACCCTTTCTATAAAAAAAACCCCCAAAAAAATGACCCCTTTCCCAAAAAAAGAAAATTAAGTAATAAAAAAAATTTTAGAAATTTTAAAATTCAGGTCTTAAAAGGAAAAACAAAAAAAAGGGAAAAAAAAAATTTGGGCTTTTAAATTTTCCCAAAAAAAGTTTTTTTCCCAAAATTTTTTTCTTTTTTAACGGGGGAAAAGGGAAAAAATTTCCCTAAAATTTGGGGCCCTTTTTTTCCCGAGTAACAAAAAACCTCAAGTAAAAAAAACCCCTTTTTGGGGCCACAGGGGTCGAAAGGGAAAAATTGACTTTTGGGCAAATTTTTCTTTTTAAAAAAATTTTTTGGGGGTCCCCCTTTTTTTAAAACCCCCCTTCCCAAAATGGTTTAGACAATGGGGGGTTTGGGGGTTTATCAAGAAAGGCCAAAAAAATTTTAGGTTAATTTTTTCCTTTTTCCCATTAAAATGAAAAAAAAGGGGGGCCAAAAAAAAATTTTTTTTGGGGAAAAAAAAAAAAGGTTTTTTTAAATTTTTACATAAAAATTTTTAAGCCCCCGGGGGTTTTTGAAAAGCCACATAAAACAAAAATTTTTTCCCCTTTGGGGGGGAGCCCCAAATTTGGGGGCTTTTGGGGGAGAGCTCCAAATAGGCACCGGGGGTTTTCCCCCTTAGGGACAGGTGCCGAAAAATTTGGGAAGGGAAAAATTTTTGCCCAAAATTGAAAGGGGCAAAGTTTTTTTGGGGGGCCCCTTTTCATGAAAAAAGGGGGTACAAAGGGTCCCCCCTTTTTGAAAATTTTAGATCCCCAAGGGTTTTTACAGTTTTTAACCTCAGCATTCAAAGAATTTAAAGGGAAAAAACCCCTTTTTTTTTTTTTTTTTAAAAAACTTTTTAAAAGGGGGTTGAACAAGAGGAGACCGGTTTTTGTTTTTTTTTTATTTCTTTATTGAATTAAAAAAAAATTGTGGGGTTTTTAATTTTTTTTGCCCCCCAAAGGGTTTTTGGGGGGGCCCAAACCCCCTTCTCCGTTTTTTGGTAAACCCCCAAAAAAGGGGGGAACCCCTTTTTTTTAAAATTTTTTATTTAAAAACCGTTTAAAACGTTATAAATCTTTTAAAAATTGGAAAAAACCCCTTTTACTCAGGGGTTAAGCCGAGGGGGGCCCCGAATCAGCCATAGTGGGATCAAAGGCCCCCCAAAAGGCCCATAAAAAACAGGCAGAAAATGTAAAGGCACCCGCAGCCTGTGGAAACCCCAAGCCGTGGAAAAAACCCCTGAAAAGACGACCGTGTATATTGGGGCCATTGGTAGTAAAGAACGGTTTGAGCTTTATTCCCCCCCGGTTTCACATAGTTATTATGTTAAGGTTTTAAAGCACCCCGAGGGGATAAAATTTTTTTTCCCCCCCACGCCCAGGGGAAAAACCCCCGTGGGGGGTTTTCCCCCAAAATTACACCCCGCAGCCCAGGGGTAAAAAACCCGGGTTTTTCCCCCAAAGGGGGGTAGTATAAAACCCCCATTTAATTTTCACCAGCCCTTGATTTTACAGGCCAGGCCAGGAAAAGCAGCCCCTTATCCCCCGAAATAAACCCGTCCCGGGGGATCCGAGCCCCTTTCCCCAGCCCCGGGGTAAGCAAACAGGTTAAAGAGGGGGTTTTCAAGCAAAGAACCCCCCCTACCAACGTTTTGATGGGAAGGTTCTTGCTCATGGTTCTTTGTGCATCGGTTCGGGCCTTTACCCTATCCGGAACGATCGAAAATTTTCGAGAAAAGCAAAACCCCACCCCGGGTAAAAAAAACCAATTAATAAAATCCTGGGGCCCAAAGGGAAAAAGCCAAGCAATATAAAAGTCCGGTTTTGGTTTAAAAAGAAAAAATAGACTGGGTCAAAAATGAGTCCACCCCCCCCGCATTGTCTTTGGGGGAGTGCAAATTTTGGGGCTGAAAAACTCGGCTTTAAAAAAACGAAAGGGAAAGTGGGAAAAAGAAAATTTTGGGGTTCAAAAATTTTTATTTTTCTAAAGAAATTTTAGGTTACAAAACCCAAGGGTTTTCACAAATATTTTAGGTTTTTATTGCGATTTTGGCTGTTTATTCTTTTCTTTTTTAAATTAAAAGAAAAAGGACAAAAAAAAGTTTTGTTTTTTTGGCTTTTCACCAAGGAATTTTCAAAGGGGGGTATATTTGGTTTTTTTACTGGATTCAGATTTAAAAGCACTGCAGAATAAATTTCAAAAGATGCGGCTTTGTCGCACTGAAAATTTCCAGGGGACAGCCATGGGGGCTATTTAAAATTCTATTTAGGTCGTCAGTAAACCTAAAAGAAAAATTTTTTTTTCCCGACCTTTATCAATTTGGGAAGTTCCTTGGGGATTACAAAAATCTATCATTGTTTTTTAAAAGGATAATGTTTTAAATGTGTTCTGGGCCCCCGAGGCCCTTTCAAAAATTTTTTAATTAGGTAGAAATAAGAAATTAATGAGAAGGCCTCAATCAGGAAGGGGTAAAGCTCCTTGTTTTATGGATTTTTTTTTTTTAAAAATTTATGGGGTCCTTTTTTTTGATGGACCAAAGGGGGTGAAATAAATTTGGTAACCCCTTTTTGTTTTTTGTTGTAAAATTTTTTTTTTTATGTGCAGGTTAATTCCCTATATTTTCCTTATGGGTGGTTTTCCCGGGGGAATTTTTTATCCCCCTTTATCCTTCCAAAAGTAAGGGGATTTTACTAAAACCCCCCCCCGCTCAATTTTCAACTTGGAAAATTTCTTTTTTACACGGAGGGTTCAGTTTTTTACAAGGGTGATCAATTTTACCCCTTTTTATCATAAAGGTTCTGGCCATTAGCTTGGGGGAAAGGGGTTTTAGTTGGATTTCATTGTTATTTATGTTACAATTTCAATGGGGTTTTTAAATTTTCCTTTTTACTGCCCTTTAAAATGAAATGGGAATCTCCTTTGGGCTTAAACATTGCCAAAATTTCTTGTTTTGTTGTTGGGCTCCACTTTTAAACCCGATTTTTCCCTCTTAGATAAGTGCGCCCAGCCCATTTTTATTGGGGGGACATAGGGAAACGGGTCTTCACCCGGGCTTAACTTTTCCACCGTAAGGGAAAAAATTTTTTTAATCTTTTCCACATGAAGAATTTTCTGAAGGTTGCTTCTAAATTTTAACAAAACTCCTTCCTCAAACCCTTTTCTAACAAATTTTTCACCAAGGTTTGTAAGGGTCTCCATTGCTCGCCCCTTCTGCTACTATAAAATCCCTTGGTTTTGGGAAAAAACCCCCCCTTTATTGCAAATTCCCAAATCCCCTAGGTTTAAAAATTTTCCCTTGGACCATTAAATTTGGTGGGTGGTTTAAGCGCAAAAACCCGTATTTTTTTAAATAATAAATTCCTGCAATGATCAAAAATAAATTTTTTTTCCTGACGTCTTAGATTTTTTTATTTTTTTCTAAAAAGTAAACAGTTTTTACAAAAAAAATTTTTTTTTCATAAATTTTTTAAGATTTTAAAATTTTAAAAAAAGTGCGAAATTTTGGCCCGGTATGGCTTTCATTTTTTTATCTGGGCAGAAAAAAAGAAAGAAAGGGAAAAGCAAAATTTTAAACAAACGGGAAATTTATTTTATTTGAAAAAATTTTTTTTATTTGTTTAAAAAAAAATTAAAAAATTTATACAGGGAAAAAAGTTATTTAAAATTTGAAAAAAAAATCCCTTTGTTACTTTTGTTCTTGGTTTTAAAATTTTTAAATTCAATTGGGACCCAAATTTAAATTTTTTCAATGGGGGTTTGAGAACAACTTAAATTTTTAAAAAAATTTTTATGCCAAATGAAAACCAAAACTCCCATGTCAATAAAAATTTTCTTAATATCGAAAACCACAAGTTCAGAATTTTTAATTTTTTTCATTTAAAAACCAAAAGAAAAAAAGGGAAACCTCAAGTTTTTTTTTTAAAAACAAAATTTTAAAAAAAAAAATTTTTTTTAATTTTTTTACATTTTTTGTTTTCTATTATATCCATAAAAAAATTTAAAAGGGTTTTTTTTAAAATTTAAGTTTTAAATTCATTGTCCCCATAAAAATTTTTAACTAATAAACATTTCTAGCGTTTTTAAAGTGGCTTTTTTTATAACTTGTCCTTTTTATGAGTGAAAAGTTATCTTTTTTCATAAGCGCTTAAAAGAATCCCTTTTTTTTGGTCGGTTTTTGTACGGCGATGGTTTTATTTACTTTTTCCCTCTTTGGAAGGTCCCATAGAACCGCGCCAAATTTTTTTTGGCTGCCCCTTTTTTTTCTTGCCTTTGTGCGCCTTTACCATTAGGCTTCACTGTTTTCTAAGGGAAAAAATCCTTGTTTTTTTTTCTGGTTTCCCCAGGAAGAAAGGGGGTGGGGGAAGCTGGCCCCCTTTTTTGGGTTCGCTTCCTTTAACAGTTTTAACAAATTCCCCCCTCTTAAGCCGGGACATTTTTTTCCTATATGTCCCCCTTTTGGTTCAATTAACATTTTTCAAAATTTTTGTAATGCAAAAATAGGGGATTTTTGGGATATAGAAACCCCCCCTTTTTAGCAATGAAAGAAATTCATTTTTCGAAAATTACACTTTAATAGTTTTAAATTTTTAAAAATGATTTCCCCCCAATCCGGGTCCAAATTTAAATTTGGTCAATTTAAGGAAGCAGCCTTGAAAATATTTAAATTAGCCAAATTTTTTTGGGGAAAGGTTTTAAAAATTTGTTTTCAATGGGAAAAATTAAGAAGATCCTTTTTGCAATACTGGTGGCGCTAGTGATTTTTCTTGTAAAGACTGTTAACTTATCAGGGTGTCCATCATACTGGGGCAACCACTTGGCACCCGGGATGTACAGGAGCGAGATCGGCATGATCGGGGCTATGGCACCTGGTGTGCTAGCGGTGCTACTGGATGTAGCCTGGTCGCTCGGGGTAATTGACGGCCAAGGCCTCAGGAGGCGGAGTTAACAGGGGGCATCATAGTAGGCGGTCCAAGCGCATAGCCCTGATGTGGTGGGCGTGCCCTTTTTCACGGCCATTACGATGCGCCCTTCGGTAGTTCCACCATCACGCTCTGCGGCCTTTGAATTTCTGGAGCCAATGCCACGAGCAGAAGAAGAAGAATGGCGGGGTGAGAGGCGGGCAGATGGAGCATGGAGCGGCGGCCTGGAGGGAGCGTGGAGCGGGTGAGCAGCGGGCAGGAGAACCAGGGGGAGCCGAGAGACCATGCAGACTGTGTCTGTTTCGCTGTAACGGAAATCCCGCGTCGCTGATTGGTTGCGCCCAGCGATACCGATAACAATATGACCTAGCCGGGATCGTTGGTGCGTGGTTTTCACATCGCTGTTCATTTCAAATGACAATGAAGTCTGCTTTCCCGCCCGCTATGTGAGTGTAGCGCTGTCGTCTCTGTCACGGCAATCCCGCATTGCTGATGCGTCACCAGTACTTTTTTTGTAAAAACATATTTTCCGGTACGCATTTCAGTTTAATTTCCCCTATGCACAGGGGTGCAGAAAGGCTCTCTGCCGCTGGAGCCTAGGTGAGGACCAACCGGGGGGTGGGTTGCTGTCGGCGGCCGCAGGTGAGGAGTGGGGGGGATTGCTGTCAGCGGCCGGGGGTGGGGTAGGGTTGCTGTCGGCGGCCGTGGGTGATGAGCGGGGACGGGGGGTGCTGTCAGTAGCCGCTGCTGGTGATTTTAAATTATGCAGCCGGTGCACGTCACACAGGGAGCTGGCTGCATGTGCAGGCGCCGCCCCCTTCTGCTCTGCAGCTCCCCCTGCCTCCTTGCCGCCTGAGCCTAAAGGCTCATATTGACCATTGGACAGTGTGACCCTGCCTATGCATGGCACACGTCCCCTATGCATGGCACACATCCCCTATGCATGGCAAACATCCCCTATGCATGGCACACGTCCCCTATGCATGTCACATGTCCCCTATGCATGGCACACATCCCCTATGCATGGCACACATAGCCTATGCGTTGCACACATTCCCTATTCATGGCTCACGTCTCCTATGCATGGCACAGTCCCTATGCATGGCACACTTCATTATGCATGGCACACGTCCACTATGCATGGTACACATGCCACATCATGTCACCATCATTATGCATGGCACACGTCCTCTATGCGTGGCACACATCCCATATGCATGGCACACATCCATTATGCATGGCACATGTCCCCTATGCATGGCACACAGTGCCTCCTATGCATGGCACACGTCTACATGCACACATCCCTATACGTGGCACACGTCCACTATGCATGGCACACATCCATTATGCATGTCACACATCCATTATGCATGGCACACATCCATTATGCCATGGCACACGTCCTCTATGCGTGGCACACGTCCCCTATGCATGGCACACATCCATTATGCATGGCACATGTCCCCTATGCATGGCACACGTCCCCTATGCATGGCACACATGCCCTATACGTGGCACATGTCCACTATGCATGGCACACGTCCACTATGCATGGCACACATCCCCTATGCATGTCACACATCCCCTATGCATGGCACACATCCCCTATGCATGGCACATGTCCACTATGCATGGCAAACGTCCATTATGCATGGCACACATCCCCTATGCATTGCACACATCCCTATGCAGGGCACATGTCCTCTATGCATGGCACACGTCCCCTATGCATGGCACACGTCCCCTATGCATGGCACACATCCACTATGCATGGCACACATCCACTATGCATGGCACATGTCCCCTATGCATGGCAGATGTCCTTTATGCATGGCACACGTCCATTATGCATTGCACACATCCCTTATGCGTGACACACGTCCATTATGCGTGGCACACGTCCCCTATGTGTGACACACGTCCCCTATGCATGGCACACGTCCCCTATGCGTGGCGCACGTCCATTATGAATGGCCACTTCCCCTATGCATGGCACATGTCCCATATGCATGGCACACATCCATTATGCATGGCACACATCCCCTATGTGTGGCACACGTCCCCTATGCGTGGCACATGTCCCCTATGCATGGCACACGTCCCCTATGCATGGCACACGTCCTCTATGCATGGCACACGTCCTCTATGCATGGCACACGTCCTCTATGCATGGCACACGTCCCCTATGCATGGCACACATCCATTATGCGTGGCACACGTCCCCTATGCATAGCACATGTCCCCTATGCATGGTACACATCCCCTATGCATGTCACACATCCCCTATGCATGTCACACACATCCCCTATGCATGTCACACATCCCCTATGCATGACACACGTCCCCTATGCATTGCACACGTCCCGTATTCATGGCACACATCCCCTATGCGTGGCACATGTCCATTATGCATGGCACACGTCCCCTATGCATGGCACAACGTCCCCATGCATGGCACACGTCCCCTATGCATGGCACACGTCCCCTATGCGTGGCACATGTTCCCCATGCGTGGCACACGTCCCCCTGCGTGGCACACATTCCCTATGCAGGGCACATGTCCCCTATGTGTGGCACATGCCTCCCTGTGTTAGATATGGCCCCCATGCTGCTCTATTCTTCTCTCCTCCAGCGCTGAACTCCCAGTCTCCCTCGTGCTACGGTGATCGAGCAGAGATGATGCTGCAGAGCTCCTCCACTCCCTGGTTCTCAGTGCTGGTCATGTGATCGGCACAGCAGAGAGTGACATCATCTCTGCGTGCGATCACAGCAGCAGCCGGGAGACCGAAGAGACACCGGGAGATCAGCGCTGGAGGAGGGGCCAGGAGGTAAGTATAGAGTGTATTATTTTACTATGGCAGCAGCATGGGGGCCATATCTAACATAGGGGGGGCATGTGCCATCACAGGGGGGTGCAAGACCATATAATATGTGCCGCTCCCCCAGCCCATCACCATTTTGCGGTTTCAGCACCATGGTGATGGAGAGTGGCTATGCATATTATATGAGCGGGAGCAGGAGCGACGACCAATTAGAAGAGTCCCGGCTGGCGCGCACTTTGAATTTGCGCACTTATTTGAATAGTCTGCGCTCATTGGTGGCCGCCTCTGGCCTCTGTCTGGTGTGCGATTTCGGCTTCAGACAGACACCTTAGACAATTATATAGTAGATAAGCTTCAGGCTTTGTATATGTAATATAGAGGCTCCTGGGTGAGCTGTATATATAATATAGAGGTTGTTCAGGTTGTATATATAATATGCAGACTGCCGGGCTGTATATATAATATAGAGGCTGCGGGCTGTATATATTATTTGGAGGCTGTGCTGGGCTATATATACTATTTGGAAGCTGTGCTGGGCTGTATATATAATATGGAAGCTTTGCTGGACTATATATATTATTTGGAGGCTGTGGCAGCCCAGCAGCAGCCTTCAAATAATATATCCAGCCCACCACAGCCTCTAAATAATATATATAGTCCAGCACAGCTTCCAAATTATATATATAGCCCAGCACAGCCTTCAAAAAGAATATATAGCCCAGCACAGCTTCCATATTATATATACAGCACAACAGCAGTCTCCATATACCTCAGCAGCAGCCTCCGTATATGCCAGCACAGCCTCCGTATACAGCCAGCACACCCTCTATATACAGTCAACACAGCTTCTATATATAGTCAGCACAGCCTCTAATTACAGTCAGCACAGCCTCTGTGTACCCCAAAACAGCCTTTATATACTATATATAATCCCTCATCCTGCTGCGCACAGTAAAAAACAACAACTGATCATACTCACCTTCCATCCGCTCCCCCAGGGCTGTGTCCTCAGATTTTTCCCCACCACATCCTTATAGCAGCAGGCTCCCGGGACTGTGGAGCTTCCTCCTCCTTCCTCCTTCCTGCACCACTGTGATGAGCTTGCAGGGTGATGACTCATCACTCTGCTACAGTAGGCAAAGGAGGAAGCTCCACTGCTCCCTGGAGTCAGCACATGGCTAATCTGCATTGCATGCAAATCAGCCATGTGCACTGGCAGCGCAGTGGAGCACTCAACTCCTTGCTGAGTCCACAGGTCTGTCTGTCTGTAATGGGCCCCTGGCTGTCAGGACTGCCTGTCCCTGATGGCCAGCTGTTCAGGGCCCCGGCACTTGCCCGGGTATGCCAGGTGCTGGCACCGGCCCTGGGTCCTTGCATAGCATTATCAACCGCTGGCTAGAGGCCAACAGCTGATGTCAATGTGTCGCCATACTGGGCACACCAATATCGGATGCCAGCCACTGAGCCGACTACAGCGT
Organism: Allobates femoralis; assembly: GCA_033576535.1. Taxonomy (NCBI): domain Eukaryota; kingdom Metazoa; phylum Chordata; class Amphibia; order Anura; family Aromobatidae; genus Allobates; species Allobates femoralis. The sequence continues at coordinate 156,342,988 of JARQOC010000006.1, forward strand.
AGGATATTGCGTAACGTAGGAGTGGGGGAAGGTGAAGTGAATGGTTTTTTTTATGTGTTACAGGCCAAACGGGGAACATATTTAACAGAAAGGAGCCCAGGAAAGAGACATATATAACAGAAAGGGGACATATATATCAGGAAGGGGGACATATATACCGCAAAGGAGCTTAGGAGAAGAACATACAGTATATAGCAAGATGCGGACATATATACCAATATACCAGGATGGGGAAAATATATACCAGAATAGGGGAAATATTTACCAAGCAGGGGTCCAGGATGGGGAGATATTTACCAGGATAGAAAACATATTTACCAGGAATGGGTCCAGGATGGGGATCTATTTATTGGGATTGGGTCTATATATACCGGGATGGAATCTAGGATAAGGAACAAATATAAGGATGATGGACATATACTGTATATCACGAAGTGGAGCATATTTACCAACAAGATGCCCAAGATGGGCAACATATTTGTCAGGATTGGAAGATATATATGCCAGGATGAGGGCTATGATGGGGAATAAATATATCAGAATGGAGTACATATATACCATTATTTGGGACATATTTACCAGGAAGGAGCCCAGGATGAGCGACATACTGTATATAACAAGATGGAAGACATACAGAGCTTAACAGGCAGAGGTCCATAATGGGGGATACACAGTAAAAGGGAAACTATGTTTAGAACTTCTGATTGTCAGGTTCCATATCTCACCATCCACTACAGCTTTGAGCGTTAAACTGCCTTCATTTTATAAACAATCATCTTGGCTATCTTGTACATAAATTTAACTTGCAACCATTTAGCATATTATTAATTATGCAGATTCTTATCATGTCACTGTATTTTTACTGTTTTGCTCTTAAAAATCTAAATTTTACTTCTTATTATTCTGTTAATATTTTGTATATCTCCTTTGGCTTTCAAAACTGCCTGAATCCTTTCTTGGCATGCTCTCAAACATATTAAAGCATGTCTCGACCGAAATCTGATCTCAAGTCTCTTCTACATGATCCCATTATTGAGGCACACTGGTTGACTCACTCTGGTATTTATACAGCTTCTTCTTCAACTCTACCTGATTCACCGTGGCTGGGACTCCGGGGACAGGCGTTTCATCTTCCTCCTTGTCACGGGGTGCCGCGCCTGCCAGTAGTGGGGCCCGGTGGTACAGATCAAAAAGGGAGACGTCATGGGCTGAACAGATTAAGGGTTAATTTGTTTCGTGACACCACCTATGAGAGTTCCGGTAACTGTACCGGTGCTGCTTGGGCCTCCGGGGGATGGAATGCAGCAAGATGGAACGCTCCCCACAGGCTGAGTGGTGATCCCCGGAGCCAGGCGCTGCACAAGATGTTCAGAGGCAGCTGCGGTTACCTTAGTGCGCGGACACGGACAGTTCATAAGAAAGCACGGACACTGGAAGTCTCTGTAACGGGTTCTTTACTGTAACCAGCAGGCAGTACATGGTATACAGTGAAGGGTAGTAGACCGGGTGGACTCAGCAATGACCAGTGTTTCTCAGAGATCTGCGGTGTTCCTCCAATCTAACTACTTGTGTTGCCGTTGTTGCCCAGAAATGCCAGATCGGATACAAAGAGGCTGCTTCAATGCCCTACCCAGGGTATACGTTCTGGGTGTTTTGGGAAGCCTTGGGTCCTTTTGGTGGGTACACCGCTGGCTAGATGACTGTGTGTGGCGGTGGTGGGTGCTCCTGTAAAGCGGTCCCTCCACTCCTCTGATTCGTATAGAAGTGATAAACGACTCCCAGCTTCGGTACCAGCAAACCGGCTGTAGATGGGCACGGGATGGTTTTGGACCCGCATGTAGATGCCCGTAGATCGGTTGTTAAGGCACCGGGAATAATTGTGCTCAACCGGGGTGTCGGCCAGGGTGATGGCCAGGGGGCTGCACAGGACTGTGCAGGCCCCCTCTCCTAGGTTGCAGAGCTCGTTGGTTTAGCTCCTTCTCCTACGTTGTCTCAGAGAGTTCGTCTTTTCCAGACTCTCTAATTGTACTCAGTTCTCCACTACACACTACCACTACACTCCGCCCACCAGGACCTTATTGGCCCTCTATACTGCTGATGCATGTAGGGTATGGATCTCTGAGTTAACCGTGTGACTGCTGAGTCAGAGAATATTGCTGCTGCAGTTTTGGCTGCAATACCATCCTGTGACGCACACGTTGCGGGGCGCCACATACCCTCAAATGTTCGATTAGGTTGAGGTCTGATGACTGTGGTAGCCTATTCAGCTACTCTACTTAATTGTCATTGAAAAATGTCTTCATCAATCTTGATATTTGCTTTGGTCATAATCCTGCTGGAACACTATGTCATCCTTTTCATACCCATAGTACTCGAGTGTATAAAGTAACTCATCTTGTAGGATACTGATATATATCTCAGCATTGAGACCACCATCGATTATGGTCAAGTATCCAACACCATTGGCTGTAAAACAAATCCATATCATCAAGCTTTCTCCAGTAAACTTGATAGTTCCTTTAATTACTCAATATGTTATCCCCTTTTTCCTTGTTTCTTCTGGAACCATTTGCACCCATAAGAGCTTAGTCTATTGACCTTCGTCTCATCACTCCAAATTACCTGTTTCAAATCTTCTACTGCCTACTTTTAGTACTTCTTTGCAAACTCGAGCCGACATTTCTTATGTTGATATTGAAGTTGGAGCTTAACTACCTTTTTTTGGCCACTATTCCAAACTTGTGTAATGTCCATCACATGGTGTTTGCATGGACGTCTGTAATCTCACTATTGTGAATCATATGAGCCACTGTGGTGCCAGATCTGATAGACATTGTGATGAGCCAACTTGTTGACTCAGATATTTTGCTTGGACGTCTACCTCTTGGCTTTTGAATGGATAAACTGTAGGAATAAGCGAGTATGCTCGGCGCTACTCGTTACTCGCACGAGTATCCCGGTACTCAGAATGCTCGGCGAGTACCGAGATGCTCGGACTCCTCGCTAATAATTAGCAATCTGACACAAATACACTGCTCCCTTCAGTGCACACAGTGAGCTGGCACCTCACAGAGAGCAGATTGATTGCTAGGATCCCTCTGGGGGCCACAGCAAGGTGTTGTATGCTGCGGCGATTTGAAAAAGCCCACCCTCCTGCCCTTTTCCAGAAATACTTGTTTTATAACCGGAAGTCTGTGGGCGGAGCCTGTCACTAATTGACTTACATTGGGCTCGGTGCTCTGGCCGAGTACATGAGTATCTTGGGATGCTCGGCCAGAGCATCGAGCACCCGAGCATTTTAGTGCTCTCTCATCCCTAATAAACTGACTTCATTTCGTATTCTTACAATTGTTATAGCACTCACATAATGCAGTTTGGCAATTTTCTTGGCCAGCAGACTGCTCGTAAAGGGAATCCGTCAGCTCGTTTTTACCCCCAAACCTATCACTATCTGTCCTTGCACCTTCCTAGTACATCTCTAACCATACCTGTCTGACCTAAAACTGTCCTATAATGGTTGTAACAAATGAGTTTGATACTTACATCTCCGTATAGTAATTCTTCATGACTACATATGTAGTCACCCTGGGAAACTGCAGTGACAGGTAGTGATAGGTTTAGGGGTTAAAACAAGCTGACAGGTTCACTTTAATGAACTACATGCTGCCATTTGTCATTTTTTGGAAAATGTTTTCCATGGCTGACCCTCATTTCGAAACAGTGACCTTTCACTTGGGAATCAATCTAATACAACTCTGAGCTATACAGGAAGAAGAAAATGTTTCAAACACCAGGAGCAAAACAGTAACAATGCAGTAACATTATAATAATCTGCCAAAATAATCATATGCTAAATTGCTGCATGTCAAATTTATATATGAGATAGCCAAGATGATGGTCTATAAAAGAAAAGAAGTTTCACTCTCAAAGATGTAGTGGATGGTGGGATATAGAGCCTGAATGTCAAAAGTTCAAAAAATTGTTACCCTTTTGTCACTGTATATACCAGGATGGGCTCAGGATGGGGGCATACATACCAGGATTGAAGAAATATATACCAGGAAGGGGGACACACTTTTGTCTTTATAGGATTTCGAATGCTACAAGGGCCCATAAATCTAACCAACAGGAAGGGAGAACTTGGTCCAAATTTTGCACCAAGGCCTATCAGACTCTAGTTATGCTACTGGTTTTCTGCTTTAGAGCCTGTCTACAGGGAGGTAAAGAGAAGTAAAGTGCAAAGGAAATAATAATTGGTTTTCTAAATACTTTCAAAATATATATCTGAAAATTCTTGCTGTGCATTTGTTTTTTGTCCAGTGTAGTCTGATACCCCTAAATAAAATCCTGAGTGACAAATGGTCTCCAAAAGCTTACTAATTAGTAAAGTAAGTTCACATGTGTGTAATTTATCATCAGTATAACGATCACTGTTATGTGAAGGCCTAATGGCCCCTTTACATGCAGCTACAGGTGACAGGTTTTCCACAGGTAACTTACTGGCTGCAGTGAAATCATGGAGACATAGTTCTATCTTGTTGCTGTGTACAAATGGAACTATGTCTCCATGATTTCACTGCAACCAGTAAGTTACCTGTGGAAAACCTGTCACCTGTAGCTGCGTGTAAAGGGGCCATTAGGGGTTGGTTTGAAAACATTAGGGATCAAACAGCATCATGAGAACCAAACAAAACTACAGACAGGTCATCGATAAAGTTGTGGAGAAAAGTAAAGCAGGGTTAGGTTATAAAAAAATTGATCAAGCTCTGTGCAGCTCATGGAGCACTGTTCAATCCATCATCAAAAAATGAATGGAGTATGGCACAATTGCAAGGAGAGGGAACCACTCAAAGAAGGGAGCAGGATATGGGGAGCGAGACAGGCTGAGGAGTAGGATGGTGGCGTGCAACCCGGATGGCACCACGGAGAGAGGTGATCGGAGGGCCTGGAAGTATGGAGTGGAGAGTGAGAACTACCCCAGTGGAGCAGAGGCAGACCTATAGCAGCTGTCGCTCCTAGACCCGAGTTTCCTACAAGGCGAGGTGGAGAACCTGGGCAAGCAGCTGAGGAGAGCCCAAGTAAAGGCGGTGGAGACTTGGAAAGATGCCCTGCTGGACAGGATGACCCAAAGGTGGATGCTGTGGAGACCACCATCGCCAGCCCCGGAGGAGGAGGATGACGTTTGCACTGAGGAGACAGCAGCAGGTACCAAACCCTTCCCACCACGGTAGCTGACGAAACCCTGGTGGGGCCCCTAGACACTCCGACCACCCTTGCACCTGGCCGGGTGTGTAAAGACCTGCCCTGGGACCACTCCGTAGAAATCAACAGGTTGATGGTCCCACTCACACCTCAACAGGCACCGGAGGGGATCGGCGCGGACTGCGTGGTCTTTAAATGGGCCAACCAGGGCAAGAAGCTAATGGGCTTCCCGGGAGATGCCTAAGCAGGGCAAGCTACTGTTGAGACTATCAGCTAGCAGGATTACCATCGCCAGCAAGAGGCCCTGCGGGAGGCCTGAGTGCAGGAGCGGCGGGCACAGTGGCAGGCCATGGAGGAGCGGACCTGTTATGAACTGATGACTCAGGAGTAACATTCAGATTCCGTAGAAGTCATTGGTAACTGTACTGACTGCAATCCCTGACTACACACCACAACTAGAAGTAGCTGTGGGATGTAACTAATTACACCAAGACACCTCTGCACAGCCGGAGAACTAACTGCTCCTAAAGGTGGATGTAGGAAAAGCTATCTTGCCTCAGCGCAGAACCCCAAAAGAATAGCAAGCCCCCCACAGATATTGATTGGGAAACAAGAGAAGGAAAACAAACACAGGCAGAGTCTAAGGTTTAGCAAAAGAGGCCAAACTAGCTATACAGGAAAGACAGGATAGAATACTATTGCGGTCAGTATAAAACACTATCAAAAACCACCAACAGCAGATATTACAATAATTACCCTGAGTCACTAAGACTCGGCAAACACTATATCTGCAGACTTCTATAAATCAAATGCCAGCAGAACTGGAAATAGCAGATAATAGTGAATGGTAAAATTCCTAGGAAGAAAACTTCTTATCTGAGAGCAGATAAACAAATATACAAGACTAGATAGCACACCCACATCTCAGAATAAAACAAAACATAAGCAGATCCTTAAGCACACAAACATGTGCCACAAAATATCAAAAAAAACATTCACTTACCTTGCCAAGATCTCCACAGAGCAGAAGAAATCAGAGAGATGTGAATTCCTCTAGGAACAAAAGACAACTGGCAAGAACTGATCCACTTCCAACCATTATATCCTCCAAGAACCAGATTGCCAATCCCCATCCTGTGAAGCCCACACAGTTAGCTGTATCACCAGCAACAACCACCAGAATGAGCTCCAATGAATTCACAACATTACCCCCCCTTGAGTAGGGGTCACCGAACCCTCAACAGAGGCCCCAGGCCTGACAGGATGAGCCAGTTTAAAAGCACGAACCAAGTCAGGGGCATGAACATCCGAAGCAGAAATCCAAGAATTATCCTCCTAGTCATAACCTCGCCATTTAACAAGGTACTGGAGCTTCCATCTCGAAAGACGAGAATCCAAAATCTTCACAACCTCATAGTCCAACTCACCATCAATCAGGATCGGGGCTGGAGGGGCCACAGCAAGAACCATCGGCTCAACAAATCTCCTCAACAAGGACTTATGAGAAACATCATGAATCGCAAAAGAGCTTGGAGACAGGATTAACAACTTCAGAAATCCTGTACGGACCAATGAACCGAGGCTTAAATTTAGGAGAAGAAACCCTCAAAGGAATATGGTGGGAGGACAACCAAACCAAATCACCAACATGAAGCCGAGAACCAACACACCGATGACGGTTAGCAAAACGTTGAGTAGCTTCCTGAGAAAGATGTAAGTTGTCAACTGCACAATCCCAAATCTGCTGCAACTGCTCAACCACAGCATCCACACCCGGACAGGCAGAAGGCGCAACCTGCCCCGAAAAAAAACGAGGATGAAAACCAAAATTACAAAAGAATAGGAAAACCAACGTAGCCAAACTTGCCTGATTATTAAGCGCAAACTCGGCCAAAGGCAAAAAGGCAACCCAATCATCCTGATCCGCAGACACAAAACATCTCAAATAAGTCTCCAAAGTCTTATTAGTTCTCTCCGTCTGACCATTAGACTGCAGATGAAAATCAGAAGAAAAAGACAAAGCCCCACCCAGCTTAGCACAGAAAGACTTCCAAAACCGAGAAGCAAACTGGGCACCTCAGTCAGACACAATATTTTCAGGAATACCATGCAAACGAACAACATGCTGAAAAAACAAAGGAACCAAGTCCGAAGAAGAAGACAATTTAGCCAAAGGAACAAAATGAACCATCTTAGAAAACCGGTCACAAATAACCCAGATAACCGTCATGCCCTGGGAAACAGGAAGGTCCGAAACAAAATGCATAGAAATATGCGTCCACGGCCGCTCAGGTACAGGTAAGAGCAAAAGCAACCCACTAGGAAGGGAACAACAAGGCTTGGCCCATGCACAAGTCCCACAGGCCTGCACAAAAGAACGTACATCCCAGGACAAAGAGGACCACCAAAAAGATCGACTGACCAAATCTCGGGTACCAAAGATGCCAGGATGACCAGCCAACACAGAACAATGAACCTACGAAATCACTCTAATAGTCAATGGGGCAGGAACAATCAATTTCCCCACAGGGCAGCACTCATTCTTATCCGCCTGAAATTCCTGAAGATCAAGACGTAAATCGGGGGAAACAGCGGAAAGAACAACCCCCTCCTTCAGAATGCTGACCAGGTCCGAGAGTTCAAGAGAATCATGCAAAAAAACTGCGAGAGAGAGCATCAGCCTTAACATTCTTAGAACCAGGAAGATAGGAAAACCACAAAATCAAAACGAGCAAAAAACAAGGACCACCAAGCCTGCCTAGGAGTCAGCCTCTTTGCAGACTCGAGATAAACCAGATTCTTGTGATCAGTCAAGACAACCACACGATATATTGAGCCCCCTCCAGCCAATGACGCCACTCCTCAAATGCCAACTTCATGGCCAGCAACTCACGATTGCCAACATCATAATTGCGTTTCGCCGGTGAAAATTTACAGTAAAAGAAGGCACAAGGGGGCATCACGGAGCCAACAGGATCCCTCTGAGATAAGACGGCCCGAGCACCAATCTCAGAAGCATCAATTTACACCTGGAACGGAAGGGAAACATCCGGTTGGCGCAACACAGGAGCAGAAGTAAACCGTCTTTTAAGCTCCTGGAAGGCAAAAATGGCCGCAGGAGACCAATGCACCACATCAGCACCCTTCCTAGTCAAATTGGTCAATGGTTTCACCACGCTGGAAAGATTGGCAATGAACCGACGATAAATATTAGCAAAGCCCAAAAATTTCTGAAGACCCTTCATGGACGTGGGCTGAACCCAATCATGAATAGCCTGAACCTTAACAGGATCCATCTCAATAGAAGAGGGAGACAAAATGAAGCCCAAAAAAGAAACCTTCTGGACACCAAAGCAACACTTAGACCCCTTAACATACAAAGCATTGTCACAAAGAATCCGAAAGACCGACCTGACCTGTTCCACAAGAGAATCCCAATTGTCAGAAAAAATCAGGATATCATCCAAATATACAATCAATATAAAATAGGAAGGGGGAACAAGAGGCGCAATAGTGCCCTATCACTCAGACACTAAGAGATGAGAGGTATATTGTCAAAACCACTCACCTATTCCAGTTGTGATGACCCACAACTGGCTTGAAGGCATACAATCAATACCGGCTGCTTCAAGATAAAGCTTGAAATAACTTCCTGCATCCCAGGTGATTTCTTTGGTACCCGGTGGCGCGGACTGTCACACACCTTTTCCCAGCTTCCTGGAAATATACAATCAAGAACTTGTCAATCAACTCCCGAAATACGTCATGCATAAAAGACTGAAAAACGGAAGGAGCATTAGCCAACCCAAAAGGCATCACAAGGTATTCAAAATGGCCTTCAGGCATATTAAACCCTGTTTTCCATTCATGTCACTGCTTGATACGAACCAGATTGTAGGCCCCCCTAAGGTCAATTTTAGTAAACCAACATGCCCCCTTAACCCCAGAAAACAAGTCAGAAATCAAAGGCAGAGGCTACTGCAACTTGACCGTGATCTTATTCAAGAGGCGATAATCAATACAGGGTCTCAGGGAGCCATCTTTCTTGGCAACAAAACAAAACCCGGCCCTCAACGGCGAAGAGGAAGGGTGAATATGGCCCTTCTCCAAAGAATCCTTAATATAATTCCGCATGGTAGCATGTTTAGGCACAGACAAGTGGAAAAGTCGACCCTTAGGAAACTTAGAGCCTGGCACCAAATCAATAGCACAATCACACGCCCGATGTGGTGTAACTGGACTTGGGTTCAGCAAAAACATCCTGAAAATCAGACAGAAACTCTGGAATCTCCTGGGGCAGAGATGATCTAGACATCAAGGAAATGTCATCATGTACCCCCTAACAACCCCAGCTAGTCACGGACATAGACTTCCAATCCAAAACAGGATTATGGGCCTGCAACCATGGAAAACCCAGCACCACCATATCATGCAGGTTATGCAAAACCAGAAATCAACAATATTCCTGATGGGCTGGTGCCATACGCATTGTCAACTGCGTCCAAAACTGAGGTTTGTTGTTTGTTCTGCACAAGAGGTGTAGCGTCGATGCCCCTTAAAGGAATAGGGTCCCGCAACGGCTGCATAGGGAAGCCACAACGACTAGCAAACTCAAAATCCATCAAATTTAAGGCGGCACCTGAATCCACAAATGCCATAACAGAAAATGACAAGAAACAAATCAGAGACACATAGACGGCGTCTATGTCCTTGTTGGTCAGTGCGAGATAGAATCCTATCACACTGCATCGGCTCAGGAATCTGCTCTGAGGATGACAATCCCGAGTGAGCCGCTCGGTGCTCTCGCAGATGCCGATCAATCTGAATGGCCAGAGACATAGAATCATTCGAACCCGCAGGCGTAGGAAACCCCACCATAACATCCTTAACAGCGTCAGAAAGACCCTTTCTGAAAAGCGCCGCCAAAGAGTTATCATTCCATTTAGTCAGCACAGATATTTCCTGAATTTCTGAAAATACAATTCCGCTGCCTCCTGACCCTGAGACAGGGCCAACAGGGTCTTCTCAGCTTGATCCACAGAGTCGGGTTCATCATAAAGTAAACCCAAGGTCAGAAAAAAGGAGTCTACATTAAGTAAAACCGGATCCCCAGAGGTGAGAGAAAATGCTAAATCCTGCGGATCGCCGCGCAGCAGGGAGATAACTATTTTAACCTGCTGAACTGAATCACGAGAGGACCGGGGTCTCAGAACAAAAAACAGTTTACAATTACTTCTGAAACTCAAAACTTTGGACCTATCACCATAAAACAAATCTGGAGTAGGAATTATTGGTTCCAAAACTAGAGTCTGAACTATATACTCAGAAATTCCCTGTACCCTTGCAGCAAGCTGGTCTAAACGAGAAGCTAGTTCCTGCACACTCATGCTGGCACCAGACTCCGCAGTCACCCAAAGAAAAAGAGGGAAGAAAGAAAAAAGAAACAACAGACTCAACACTTCTCTTCCCTTCTTCTGAGATGCATGTATCTCGATTTTAACTCTTTTGGCCAGTTGTACTGTTATGAACCGATGACTCAAGAGTAACATTCAGATTCTGTAGAAGTCGTTGGTAACTGTAATGTACTGGTCTTTAAATGGGCCAACCAGGGCAAGAAGCTAATGGGCTTCCCGGGAGATGCCCAAGCAGGGAAGCTACAGTTGAGACTATCAGCTGGCAGGACTACCATCGCCAGCAAGAGGCCCTGCGGGAGGTCTGAGTGCAGGAGCGGCGGGCACAGTGGCAGGCCATGGAGGAGCGGACCTGTTATGAACCGATGACTCAGGAGTAACATTCAGATTCCGTAGAAGTCGTTGGTAACTGTACTGACCTTCAATCCCTGACTACACACCGCAACTTGAAGTAGCTGTGGGATGTAACTAACCACACCTAGACACCTCTGCACAGCCGCAGAACTAACTGCTCCTAAAGGTGGATGTAGGAAAAGCTATCTTGCCTCAGAGCAGAACCCCAAAAGAATAGCAAGCCCCCCACAGATATTAACTGGGAAACAAGAGAAGGAAAACAAACACAGGCAGAGTCTAAGGTTTAGCAAAAGAGGCCAAACTAGCTATACAGGAAAGACAGGATAGAATACTATTGCGGTCAGTATAAAACACTATCAAAAACCACCAACAGCAGATATTACAATAATTACCCTGAGTCACTAAGACTCGGCAAACACTATATCTGCAGACTTCTATAAATCAAATGCCAGCAGAACTGGAAATAGCAGATAATAGTGAATGGTAAAATTCCTAGGAAGAAAACTTCATATCTGAGAGCAGATAAATAAATATACAAGACTAGATAGCACACCCACATCTCAGAATAAAACAAAACATAAGCAGATCCTTAGGCACACAAACGTATGCCACAAAATATAAAAAAAACATTCACTTACCTTGCCAAGATCTCCACAGAGCAGAAGAAATCAGAGAGATGTGAACTCCTCCAGGAACAAAAGACAACTGGCAAGGATTGATCAACCTCCAACCATTATATCCTCCAAGAACCAGATTGCCAATCCTCATCACCTGTAAAGCCCACACAGACAGCTGCATCACCAGCAACAACCACCAGAGGGAGCTCCAGTGAATTCACAACACAGGCCCTCCAAGCAAAAGGGAGGGTCCACAAGTCCAGGGCCGTGAACAGAGGGACGATATGTGTGGACACGGTGCTCCACTTTATCTTAGAGAAAGGCTGGGGATTCCTAAAGGAGCACGGAAAGGCCAAGGAGCTTTTTGTGATCCTGCTGGACGTAGAATCCCACCTGCCAGAGGGCCATCCCGGACGCGACCTGTACCCCAGTGATCGCATCACTTTCATCCGGCACCTGGATGAGCGGGGGTGGTATGTCCTCGATGTAAATATCCGACGGGACTTCAAGCAGTGTTTATAATAAAGTATTGGTTTTTACACAATCATTAGCTGGTCCAGTAATATTTTTTTTGTTTTATTGAACTGTATGTATTTTACATATTCCAGTAAAATCAACTTATATACAGTGGCCTCACTGTATGCTAATGATCCAGGACTAGTCCAGTGAGAAATGTAATCATTCAGACTATTCCGGGTTCAGTAGCTACCTGAACAGGATTGAAAGTCCATGCACTATCGACGGGTCCACATTTTACCATGGATAGCACACAAATGTCACACAGTGTGTGACAACTCAGAAGCACCGCCCCCAAATATGGCCTGTCTTACACGTCCGTGTTTCCACAGATGTGTGAATCAGGCCTTAGATTGAGCTAAGAAACACCAGCAACACTACCATGTGAAATCTATGAATAAGAGATTTGTATCATGTGCTGCAAACATGTCGTACAGGTTTAAGATCCATGCAGTCAAAAGTCATATGTGTGACTGCCCTTACAAATCAGAATGTTTTCTCATCCCTGTCCCCATGTTCACACCAACCCCATGATTTCTACATTATCTAATAATACTCTTATACACATTTATATTTTATATAAGCTTTAATACACTATAAGGACACATTCACAAACTGTACTTTTGGTCTGAGTGCTATCTGCGAAAAAAGGGAACACACTCAGACCAATATCATTCGATGAGGCAGTGTGTGGGCCCCACTGGTCAGTGCGCCACTAAAGGGGTACTACACCCAGATTAGCGTGTGTGGTATCCCAGTGACCAGAGAATGGTAATGTTAATCTGAGGCCCTTGTGTACGCATTCATACATTTAGAGCTAGTGGACCCATTGGCTGAACCCACAAGCAGGGTAACCGGTACTGGTGGGAGGAGCTGAGGTGTAATAAGAAGAGCAGGAAGGAGTTGCAGTTAGTCAGTCATGAGGAGAGTGAAGTGGAGGGTGTCCTGTAAAAGAAGGCAACCCAGACAAGAGCAAGCCCAGTGCCAGACCATACTGATAATCGGTCCGGGAAGGGGAACACAGACCAAAAACGGAGGACCGGTCCGAGAGCGGTGCAGACGTCTATCCCTGAGCTGCCAAACCGGAGGGTCGTGGCCTTCAGATAGCCACGACCCGTCCAAAGCACGTCCCCACCAGGATCTCCGTCAAGGGTTTGAGCCCCTTCAAGAAGTTCTCTCTCCCCACAGAGAGAAGGGTAACCTCTAACAGAGCCGTGGGCCTGGTAGTAAGAGGGCTCTGTGTAGGGCCGCGCACGGAAGTTAGGAGAGCGTAGTGAGTGAGACAGAGGTTGAAACCTGAAGGAACACCGTGAGGGCCTCAGAGAGACTTGCCATCCTTTGGAAGACTACCCGGCTAGCTACCTGTGTACCTTGTAAACTGCTTGAAAGTCACCAGTAAATACCCGTGCAGAGCTAGTAGGTCTCCTGTGTTTCCTTTCAACTACAACAATTAGTACTTCAGAGGACTGCCCTGGGGGCTCTGCTCCACCTGCGGAGAGTGACATCATCCAGCTGCCCATCTATCACCCCGGAGGTCTGCAGCAGCGCTGGTGCATTCACCGAACGTAGTGCTCACAAACATTTAATTTTATTTTTAATTCTTTTATTAAACCCCTTTTTGAGCGTCCACCAGGACCACGGGCCCAGGCATCGGACACCGCTGACAGCATCCATAACTAACGCCCGGGATCCGAGTACCCCGGCCCTGGGGTGGAACAAATGCAAAGGACCAATTGTTTACACTGAAGAAACTATGTTTGAAAAAAAAAAAGCAACATACACGATATCAAATGAGACCACCCATTCAAGTCTATATGAGTGAGAATAAAATTGAAATTCATAGTACAGCATCTTATTTTCATGGATTCATTGCAATTCTGTAACATAGGAAATTGTAAATCACCTTGTAAATGTAAAAAAAACGGATTGCATACAGACTGCAGATGGAAGACAAGTGAGAAAAATTCTTTCTCTGTTTCCTGGATGAATCTTGGACTGATTTTTTATACGATCGGGTGAACCTGTTCTATCAATAACTTATACAATTGTATAACACACCATAGGGCATACAAAGAAAACAACTAGAAATGATTATTTGTGTTTCTCTGCAAAATGATAAGTTTGGACTTATTTTTGAATTTCGCCATATATGTTCCATGAAGATAACGGCAACTGTAATGAGTCCACCTTAAGAGCTCACCCCTCCTCAGCCCCTCTCCGCTAGAATGACGTCACACTGGATACAGGGATCAGATAAATATGCTTATAGAGCAACTGTGAGCCACAAGAGCACCAGAGGGGATCTGCAGAACAGCTCCCAGGTAGAATCTGATGCCTTAAGGGCTGTGTGACTAAACTAACACCTCTTACAGAGGCACAAAAGGCTATTTTCCCTGCTAACTTTATGCCTAGCTCTTAGCACTTATTGAATGCCTCTAAACTGTGTTTGACAGTATGATGTTGTCTGCATTTTGTGTGCCTGAGCTTACTGTGCCAGCTGGGACTTACAGCAACCCATTTGTTCACTAATCACAGGGGATCAGCTGTTTCAAAGCTCCAAACAGACTGCATGGAGACAGATATAGCTGCCTGTAGCTCAGCACCATGATTATCTACCCTAGATTGTCCTCCAAAATCTGCACTCTGTAGTCTATAGTTTAAAGACCATTGGATAAAAAAGCATGATTTCATTTCTACTATAATATAAACGTTAAATCTCTAGCGTTTCTAGCTGTATCCATTTATTAAAAAGACCTTCCACTAAATAAAGTTACCCTCCCCATACACAGACACATACACTTTAGGATAGCTCTGTTTTAAAGCATCAATGGGCGAGTCATTGATTCACATAACTCTTCCCAACTACCTGAGATGAAATCTATCGTTGGTTTCCAGAAAGCCTCAGTCCCAAAATTTTCTTTATGTTAGAAGGCTTTAGCAAAATTTGTGCTTACATAAAATAAATTCATAATATAAGACCACATTTTATGTCTAATTTCAATACTATCTACAAAGGTGGTACTTTCATTTAGGCAGTTCATATGCTTCATTAGCTGAGATGACTTTATAGATCTGATCAAGATTAAGAATATACTAAACAATTAGAAATATTATATGTTGACTCCATATAGTCCATCGGCCACCTATTTATATCAGTGCCAAATAAGAGTGGATTTCCAAAATTAGTGAAACCTTCCGTCAGCGCATATTGTAGACCGCACACAAACGTGAGCATATAATCTCTACAGCTACCTTGCATATAGTTTAGATTGTTGGCTGAGCATTGATTGAGAGAAGTGTATGTGCGCTGATGGTTGGGTGTCCTTGACGTCATTATCATAACTTTAAGTTAAACAAGCTGATGTCTCCTAATGTAGGTAGATCAATATTTTGCATTACTTTACTTTTACTTTATTTTAAG
Organism: Allobates femoralis; assembly: GCA_033576535.1. NCBI lineage: Eukaryota > Metazoa > Chordata > Amphibia > Anura > Aromobatidae > Allobates > Allobates femoralis. Next base: position 156,358,509 of record JARQOC010000006.1, read on the forward strand.
ATCGTATTATTTTATGATCAGCATTATATTATGATCTACATTCTCTTAATTTGCAATCTGCATTATTTTGGAAAGTTCATGTTATATTTGTACCTGGGGCTGGTATATTGTTTAATTTCATTAACATCCTCTACTGAATGTGTAATGTCATCAAATATTTTATTAGTTTTCTGTAAGTATAGGGTAAACATTTTCTTAGACTTGCTTTCTTATTTTAGCAGATGACCATCAGTTTTACATATACCGTAGTACAAATCTTCAGCAAACCCATAAATCCACACTGAAACCTATTTATATACTTTGCTAAGACAGTGAGAAAATATACCCATATTTCAGGAAGGCCTGGACTCAACTTTCATGTTGCCTATCTGTAGGTCTGATGGTCTGACCAGCTGCTCAGGACAGCTCGGAGGAGCTGTATTCTGTGAGATCTGCTCCCTTGACTTCCTTGCTTGTGTGTGCCAGAAATGAATGCTGTACTGTGAGATTGATTACACCAGCACCTGTCGCGTAGCATTCATGCCTCGCAAGAGTGTCTCAGACCAGGACCTATAAAATGGATTTGAAAAGGATCAGGCAATGCTGCTGTAAAAATGAAACCTATGTAATGTCGAATGTAAAAAATGTCCTATTTCACATATAGGTTACCCAAATACAGTTCATCATGAGATTCTAATACTAATAAACTGCAACGTTATTAAACTTGTAATAATATTGCTCTTGGTAACAAAATCACGCTATTAATACAGTAATTGCATTTAAACAGTGCAGACTTTATGTTCACAGTAAAGTTATTGTCTACCGGAAAGCTAAAAATGAAGTCATCTGTAGGACACCCAAAACTAGGAGTTATTAGTAAGAGTATAGATTCTCCTTTACTACTATGTTCTAGGATCTATTTGAAATTTCTCAGTTTCTAAGAAGTCTTAGATCTTGTCATTTTTGGCTCAGCATTGACTGGACAGGAGAGAAACCACTTACCAGTCTTTTCAGCATGGTTGTCTTTTGGATAGATACCGTAGTTGGGTGGAGTTACATAGACTATTTTGGAGCATCTTTCAGATGTCGCGACTTAATTAAAGTGAATCTGTCAGCACAGAATAACTGTTCAAAGCAAGTACAGAAGCTCAGTTCATCAGGGTTGGCCAATTACTTAAATACACTTTCCCATCTGCTTGTTATTTTCCATCTATTTCCATTCTTCTATCTTCATTGACAGCTCTAGTTTCATAGAGTCAGGGAAGGGCTGAAATAAATGGAGACCAAGCAAATGATTGTCCATGCAATGGTGCACCGAGTGCCTGTACTTGGTTTGAACAGTCATTCTATGCTGACAGACTCCATTTGAGGTTGTTACTATATGGAGACTTTGGCCACCACACCATTCACATGAACTAAATGTGCTTAATTGTCACTGCTACATCTCAGTGCCATTCAAGTAAAGGGGGTCAAGGGAACTGTGAATGCGACAAACAAGTCATATGCAGTCCAACCATATTTTGGTTTTTGCAACTTGCATGTTGCAGTACCCTTAGGTTCATAATTGGAACCCATTTACTCGAATGGCTTTGCAATTGTTACAGAAATACTTAGTAAACTTTGGTTAAGCAAAAAAGTGTCATGGCCAAAGTCACCATGTAGCCAGAGCCTAAATGTTTCTTACTAAGTGTAAAATTTAAACCGAATACCAAATAATCCAGTATCAGTAATTATTCTCATCTCAGCTTATAATCGTTATGAGAACAGGATAACAAACAGCTATATCTAATGACCAGAAACAATACAATTTAGAGAGAATTTTCACTTTGGATAATCAAATTTAGTTTTGTGCCCATACAAAGCTCCAATCAACTGTCCACAAAGTCGATCAGTAATCATTTATAGGCAGATTCACAGGGGCTGAAACAAGCTGTATAAAGATGAAACTATCATTAATATAATTCTTCAGTCCTCTTACAGCGTGAATATTGTGATTCACCCAAGGGCTTATGGGGACTCGGTACCCAGGCGTGGAGTTGCAGGGATGGCATCAGTGGCCTGCCTGGACCTGTAGCCCTAGTGGTCAGCCTAAAAATTGGGGGAGTTGTGGAAAAAAGAATAAAGTTTAAAGTTTGTCGTGACGCCACCTGCATATTCTGGTGATGGTCACCAGCGCCGCTTGAGACCTCCGGAGACGATGGTATTGCAGCTTGCACGCAATTCGTTCACGCAAGGCCTGCTTAGCACTACCCGTTATGGTCACGTGGTCGTGACATCATACAGGTTCTTCTAGAGAGCATTAGATGAATTTCAACTTGCTTGCAGTTAATTGACATGTCTGCTAACTGTTTGACTGATTGGGCTGCTAGCTACTGAAAACATCTAAATATCTAAAGTGCTTTTTTGGGCTAAACATGATAATTAAACTAAACAAAATTGAACTAAAACAGCAGATTACTAATGCACAGTATATGATCTAAATAACATTGGGGGCGGTTTAATAACAAAAAAGGACATGATAGGTTGCCTTTAACGGGTCGCATAAACAACCATTTAAATAACAAATGTAGATTTTGTGAATTTATTTGCTAATCAACTGTATGTTTATCAGGGTCTCTTGAGTTTGCCTAAATGGGGGACCATATCTATTAGTTCATTATAGAATGATAGACTATTTTAACATTAGTTTTGTGAAGGAGCTATAAAGAACTTTAAAGAACCAGAAATATTACTGATTCAGTAAGAGTTTTCATCATGTTTGCAAATTTGCTAACATAGAACTGGACATACTGCACTTCTCCCTTTCTTTCTATGGTAAACATAGGCCTTATTCACACGACTGGGTTTCACCTTCTGTTTGAAATGGCAATTCAGAGTTCACCAGCAGTCTCTTATTTTTTAATGTGTTTTAAGTAATATCCGAGTGGTCTTAGGCTGGTTTCACACTACGAATTTTGCAGTTCCGATGCTGTCCGATAAAAATCGGACAGCATCAGACCGATTTTGGCCCCCATGCAGCCCTATGGGCATCGGACCGAATCGGATGTGCACTAAATGGCATCTGATTTGGTCCGTTCCGATTCTGTCCGATTCTGTCCGGTTTTTTTTATCGGTGCAAAAATCGGAGCATGCTCCGATTTTTGCACCGAAAATAAAATCGGACAAAATCGGATTGGACCAAATCGGATGCCATTTAGTGCACATCCGACCCGACCCGATGTTTTTAATATGGGGCTCTATGGAGCAGGGTCCGAGGAGACATCTGATGTGTCCTCGGACCCGATTTTACTGTGCTGAGCATGCTCAGTACAGTAAAACTGCTCCTAACTGGGAAAGCAGGGTTAAAAAAAAAATATATATGTATGCTTACCTGTCCCCGAGGCCCCCGCCGTCTCCCGCACGGTCCCACAGGCTCCCGGTGTCTATAGAGGTCTTCTTCTTCTGAACAGGACCTGCCGTGACGTCATGGTCACGTGACCGTCGGTTACATCATGTTAACAGACTGTCACATGATTGTGACATCACGGCAGGTCCTGTTCAGAAGAAGAAGACCTCTGGAGACACCGGGAGGACTCCTCGAGGACACCGGGAGCCTGCGGGACCGTGTGGGAGACGGCGGGGGCCTCGGGGACAGGTGAGCATACATTGTTTTGTTTTTTTATCAGCCCGGAGGGAGCGATTTTCTGTCGGAATTGGATGCCTATTTGGCATCCGATTCCAGGCATCAGAAGGGAGCCGATGCTGTCTGATTTTATCGGACAGCATCGGTTCCCTTAAAAATTGTAGTGTGAAAGTAGCCTTACTAATGCACTTCCTTGTCTGCAACAAAATATTTGCTAGGTAGTTTCCAAGCTTTCCTCTAGTTATAAGTGGCCGGATCACTTCAATATTTTCTGAAAGCACCGGAATGCACTTCTTAGACTGGCTTCACACCACAGCACAATCAGGTCCGGGGCTGTCCGGGGTGAACTTGACAGCCCCGAACCCGATTTTCTGTAATGCAGCCCTACGAGGCCAGATGGGACCGGATGACAGCTATCTGCCATCCGGTTTCCATCTGTCAGGGAGGATCCTGGTGTACACGGATTTTTCTCCCAGACACAAAAATGCTGCATGCAGCATTTTTGTGTCCGGGGAGAAAAATCTACCCAAATTGGATGCGAGAACCGGACGCCGGCTGCTGCAGTTCAGCGTAAGCAATGCTGAACCTCAGCACCAGGAAGCTGTCCCCTGTGAAGTAGTTCAGCACCATTTCGCAGGGGACAGCTGCGCTCTGCAGCATCCGGCTACAAACAGGACCGGAGGCCATATTTACCCTCCGATTCTGTTTGCAAATCAGGTCAGGGGCTGTCAGGTTCATCCCGGACAGCCCCGAACCTGATTGTGCCGTGGTGTGAAGCCAGCCTTAGCTGGGATCATGCGAGAGAATCAGATCAATTATGCTAATGATACTCTCAGCGTTTGTGATCAGATATTTTGGACAAAGTACCTTAATGTCCGCGCCAGAGAGGAAAATACACCAACGACACTGGACGTCTGAATATTGGTAGTAGAGGTTTATTTCCAACGCGTTTCAGGGAGGAAGGAGCTCGGTACATGGCTCCGAAACGCGTTGGAAATAAACCTCTACTACCAATATTCAGACGTCCAGTGTCGTTGGTGTATTTTCCTCTCTGGCAGCAGCGCGGACATTAAGGTACTTCGTCCAAAATATCTGATCACAGCACCGCACCTCGTGGAAGTACAGTCCCTGCAGCAGCTGCATTGTTCAAGCGATTACGCTGGTTGTGTGCTACACAACCGGACCAGGTGAGCAAATCTGATTTTTTTACATTTACCTGCCTATAAAGGATAAGACCCTATGTGCGCATTCTCAACCCTCTAGATACTCTCAGAGTTTGACCTTACCATCATTTATTGTGATCAGATTCTCTCAAAGGTGAGAATTGGAGCATAGGTGAAGAAAAGATGGAGAACTTTATTTCTCCATGTTCTCCATTTTCTGTCTCTGCATATATTGGACTGCACTCAGATGTTATTCAAGTGCAGTCTGATGTTTGGCACACACCCATAGACTTGAATGGGATCGCACTGTCCAATATTTGCTGTCAATAACAGCGTATTGCAATTTTTTTCCATTCCCAATTGGCATTAGAAGACACTGTTAAGTACTGCCCCAGAGTATAGTATTGTTCCAAGAGCTATCCGATAAAACATTAGATAGTCCTTGTCCATGTTATACGCTCATGTGAACAAGCCCTAAATGTAAGTCTATGAGAGCTAGAACGAGGCTCCCACAGACTTACATTGAAATCTTGTTACCATTAGCTGTGACTTCTGGTCAGTCGGAAGCTGCAGCACAATATGGTGGAACAGAACCAAAGTGGCACTGGGAAGAGCACAAGATGGCGCTGATAAGCGTTTTACCACGGGCAGGGAACAAAGTTCAGTAATACCACTTTAAAGCGTAAACCGCCGTTTACATTTTTCTTAAAAATGTAGAACAAGAGATTTTAATAGATTTTGAAATATACTTTATCAGAGAATTCTGGCTGAAAACCATTCATAAACCTTCCACAAAGTGTCCCCACTAGACTGTGTGTAAAGCAGACATATGTTCATTATCAGTCAGATCCATCTTCACACTGAATACGGGGCATGTAACCATAAAAGGGTGGGGCTGTGGCCTACACTGTGTGTGAGCTACTGACTGCAGCTCATAAGGTTATAATGTATCAGATTATTTTAGGCTTTAGCGCAGTTGCTAAGCAATGTCAGGATCACTGCAAACTGCAAACTCCTCTTTCCTTGGCACAAGCTTCTGATCTGTCATCTGGCTCCATGTCTGTTCAGTCACGATCTATGTTAATCCCTTTACTTCTGCATTCCCACACAGCTCAGGAGGATCTCTCTTGCCCTTTCTATGCTATCACATTGCACTGCTCCCTATTAGCTGCTGGCCATGCCCACACACTCATAAATTGCCGTCTTTAATAGAGCGCAGAAAAATATAAGAAAATAAGTCATATGGCACAAAGAAAGCATTATCTTAGCTTATATGTGACACATCATTAATAACCAGTGCAGTATTGTTTTTTTTTTTCAATGAAATGATATTTACTCTTTAAAGGATTAACCATACACCATAGAAACATTTCCACTGATATCATTTACAATTATGTATGTGAATATTTTTATAGGTTCTCAAATCTGGAATCTGTGAGATAAAAGAAAGATGATGGGGGACAGATCTTTTGGGGGTGGTAAATGCAATAAAAAACACTTCAACCTTTCTTCAGCCTTTACTTTGTGCCTAAAGCTAAAATACATACAAATTACCATTGTAAGTCTACAATTGAAAAATCCAGTAACGGTGCAATACGCATTAGAATTAGGTTATATAATGAATGTTTTCATAGTGAATGTTATACTGGTGGATTCTAATGAATGATCTTTTGAACCAACTAAAGGCACGTCAGCATCATCTGAAACTAAGTCATCTGATATCGCTAGACAAAGACTGTTCCCAGGATATTCCCACAGCTTTCTTAATAACGTTTGTTCATTGTTTTCAGATTGTCAATGAACGTTTATGGTCAATCTGCATGGCTGTGACAGCTAACATGAATTAAAATGTGGATCACCAGCTAACTATTCATTCAATCTCTATCCAATTGTAGACAGACATGAGGCCCCTTGGCAAGACAAGTATATGGGTCCCTCCTTATGTCTGTGAAAAAAGCTGCTTGTTGATTTGACAGTGGTAGTGGCCCCCTTATCTCTTGGGCCCCTATGAGGCTGCATAGATTGCATCAATTATAAGTCCTCCTCTGCTTCTATTATGCATGACCACATGAAGTAATGATTTCATGTTATATGTGTGCACTATGAGTATCATGAAGGCCATTATTTAGAGCCCATGATGCTCTAGGCAGTAATCTCTGAATGCACGACCATTACAGATCCATTTGTACTCACCAACTGGGAAACACAATTTTTTAGGAGTTAGGTCAGACAACTGTTCTTAATTAATTTTTGGATGCTGAATCCAGAAATGATCTCAGTTTTTCTCTATCACGTCAAGTTTTTGAACTATAGGATTTTTGTCTTCTCAAAAATATGTAAACTACTGTACCTAAAAAGTGTTTTGTTTTTTTTAAATAGTACAAATATGAACAAAAAATGAAATATATAAGAAATAAGCATGTCTCAGTTATGAACTACTCTTACAAGTTGCCACGTAGCTCTATATGAGTCGGATTGTAATCAGATAACAAGTCTTATTACAGATATCAGTGCAATTGTGCATCTCTGGCAGGTAAGTTGTGGAGGAAAACTTGACGTGCTAGAAAAAAACTGACTACATTTTTGGAATCAGCATGTTAATTTTAGTATAAATCAGCTCAAAAACCTAACTCAACAGAAAATTTTTTCAAATTGTTCCCCATAATCATAATTATTTGTTAATTTGTAAGCAATACTAATATACGGTAATCTCTTTGATGGTTGTTATGACTGTTCACCGATCAATGAGCTTAGTCTGAAGCCTACCTGTAAAGGGGTTATCGGCCTTTTAATATTGATCGCTTATCCTTTGGGTAAGCCATCATCAATGTTAGATTAGTTGGGGTTAACGTTGGCCCATGACTGCTATAATTACTGCAGCCTTGTTCCATTAAAGTGAATAGCACAACATTGCAATTTCTTACAAAGCCTCCAAAAAATAGTATAATGCAAATGAATATGAACTGCATGTACTTTATCAACATTGAAGAGACTGCCTGTTTGGAAATGGACACACTTCAGCTGTATGTGAAACAGCTGCAATCTAATCACACAGCTGATCACAGGGGCAGCCAATAGTTAACCACACATGTCACTCACATATCAGATACATGTCACTCACACATCACTCACACATTAGATGCATGCCACTCACCCATCAGATACATGCCACTCACACACCAGATACATGCCACTCACACATCAGATACATGACACTCACACATCAGATACAGGACACTCACACATCAGATACATGTCACTCACACATCAGATACATGCCACTCACCCATCAGATACATGCTACTCACACATCAGATACATGCCACTCACACATCAGATACATGCCACTCACACATCAGATACATGCCACTCACACATCACTCACACATTAAAATCATGCCACTCACAAATCAGATACATGCCACTCACACATCAGATACAGGACACTCACACATTAGATACATGCCACTCACACATCAGATATGTGTCACTCACAAATCAGATACATGCCACTCACACATCAGACACATGCCACTCACACATTAGATACATGCCACTCACACATCAGATATGTGTCACTCACAAATCAGATACATGCCACTCACACATTAGATACATGCCACTCACACATCAGATATGTGTCACTCACAAATCAGATACATGCCACTCACACATTAGATACATGCCACTCACACATCAGATATGTGTCACTCACAAATCAGATACATGCCACTCACACATTAGATACATGCCACTCACACATCAGATATGTGCCACTCACAAATCAGTTACATGCCACTCACAAATGATTTACATGTCACTCACACATCAGATACATGTCACGCACACATCAGATACATGCCACTCACACATCAGTTACATGCCACTCACACATCAGTTATATGCCACTCACACATCAGATACATGCCACTCACACATCAGTTACATGCCACTCACAAATGAGTTACACATCACTCACACATCAGTTACATGTCACGCACACATCAGATACATGCCACTCACACATCAGTTACATGCCACTCACACATCAGTTACATGCCACTCACACATCAGTTACATACCACTCACACATCAGTTACATGTCACTCACACATCAGTTACATGTCACTCACACATCAGTTACATGTCACTCACACATCACTCACCTATTAGATACATGCTGCACAGAAATCACTCATAAATCAGATATATAACATACCCACATCATTAACACAATAAATACAAACCGCAGACAGTTCACTCACACAAATTCAATAAACGCTGTACCCATCCATATGACTCACAAATTTTATTCATGATGTACCCATGAATGAGGATTCATTCTGGGCAGGGATGACTGGACCTGGGGATACTTGTTAATTTATATGTGACGCCACCTGCAGGTTGCGGATATAGATTACCAGCGCCGGACTGGGGTGACTGGGGCCCACCAGGAAAATTGACTCCACGGGCCCACCCACCAGGAAAATTGACTCCGGGGGCCCACCCACCCGGGCCCACTCACCCGGGCCCACTCACCCGGGCCCACCCACCCGGGCCCACCCATTCTTCAGCAATATGCAAATACCTGTTATGCGTTATACCTATTATAGTGTAGCGTGGACTGTAAAACACAGATGGCTCCTGCACACCACTGTGCGCTCAGTATTACTGCGATGTATAATAACTGTAGTTTGCATTAATTTGGATTTGTTGGTGAAAACAAGTTATCAGCGATGCACAGGCAGGGGCTGGCTGGCAGATCTTGCCCTGGGGGGTTGTTGACTTTTTCTAGCCGGTGGCCAACTGAAGAGCGGGGGGATGGGTGCTACCACTACAGAGGCCAACTGAAGAGCATGTGGGTGCGGGCTCTGCTTCACTAGCCTGCCAGCTGCCTGCTGCCGCCGCGCCAATCCCAGGTCACAGCCTCCACGCTGACGCCCCCGTCCTGCCTGCTGCGTCCCGGGTCCCACGTGGCCGCTCTCACTGAGGGGGCGGCTCTAAACTGGGACTAAACCACCGGCCTGGGGGGCAAATGCCTCCCTGCAACCTGGGCCAGTCCGCCCCTGTGCACAGGTTAGGAATGTGATCACTTATTTATTGGTGGAGTCCGCACCATCAGAAGAATGTAGCACTTAGAGTATTTGGTGAGATTTGTACCTCAGTATTTGTAAGGCCGACTTCACACCACGATGTGAATCAGAAAGCCCCTGTCCCACTTTTGACATAATGCAGCCCTATGGTGCTGAACAGGGCCAGATGGCAGCTATTTGCCATCCGGTTTTGTCCCTGTCTGGCAGCATCAGGCTGCAAATGATTTTTGCCCCGGACACAAAAACGGAGCTTGCATCATTTTTGTGTCCGGGGTGAAAAATTTAAGCAAACCAGATCCTACCGGATTCTTCCGGTTCCAGAGAGTCTGCCAGGTTCCCGGACGCCGGCTGCTGCACTTCAGCGTGAGCTCCGCTGACCTTCAGCCCCAGGAGCTGTCCCCTGTGAAGAGGTTCAGCACCATTTCAGTAGGGGACAGCTCCTGAAGCTGCGCTCTGCAGAATCTGGCTACAAACAGGACCGCAGGGCATATTAACTCTCCGCTTCTATTTGTCCGGACCTGTCAGGCTGTGTCCGGTGCCTCCTGCAAAGCACTGGATACAGCCTGACAGGGGAAAAAACGTGGTGTGAAGCCGGCCTAAGACAAAACCAGGAGTAAAGCAAGCAGAGGTAATCCTAGATTTGTCTTATAAATACTGAAGTCACCAAATGCTCAACTTTCTTTCTCTGGCAAACCTCTGCATTTTTCACCCCGGACACAAAAATGCTGCATGCTCCGTTTTTGTGTCCAGGGCAAAAATCGTTTGCAGCCTGATGCTGCCAGACAGGGACAAAACCGGATGGCAAATAGCTGCCATCCAGCCCTGTCCGGCACCATAGGGCTGCATTGTGTGAAAATCGGGTCCGGGGCTGTCGGGTTCACACCGGACAGCCCCAGACCTGATCACACCATGGTGTGAAGCTGGCCTAATACCATATACAAGGAACAAATCCCGCCAAGCCATGACCAGAGCACATAATGGCACCAGATAGTGACCAATAATGAAAATGTAAAAAGCTCTGTATATAGAGTCAGTGTAAAGATAATATAGAGATTACCAGTGACATTACCAGTGACATTATACACAGGAGCTCTGTATATATTGTCAGTGTACAGGTAATATAATGATCACCAAGGACATTATACACAGGAGCTCTGTGTATAGTGTCAGTGTGTGTGTATAGGTAATAAACAAACTCACCAGTGATGTCTCTAGGTGAAGTTCTTTATCTGTTGTCGACTGATATCACATCTTCTATGTAGGACCTATCTCTGCAGAAAATAACATAGTTACTACAACTAATCACTTCCAGAGCACAATCCACACTTTTGCCACGATTTCTACACTACATGAAATGACAAGTGCTCCAGTGTCATTCTGTCCCTGCTCATCTCTGTCAGCTGTTTACTAGAAATTCATGGTGGTCATGTCTAATTTGGCGTGACGACATGAATTTCAGGCTTAGTACCAGCTGATAATGGGGTTAGTAGCAGGTTTGTATTATTACCCAGCGTGCCACCCCCCACCAGGACTGCTGGAAGAGCTGGAGAAAGTGTATGGACATGATGCTATGATGAAAGCACCATTTTTAGGGGTGGCTGTGGGCTGCGATTTTCAGCGTGGGGGGCCAAGAACGCTTGGGCCTTACCATGCTGAGAATCCCAGTCCCCAGCTGCCTTGCTTTATCTGGCTGGCGATCAACATATGGCGGGAGCATACGCATGTTTTTTCCAAAAAAAAGTGAAATAATTTTAAAACAAATATTAGGCTTCTCTGTCTTTTGATCGCCAGACAAGGTAAATCCAGGCAACTGCAGGTGGCAGCCCGTAGCTGTATGCTTTATCTGCGCTGAGAATCAAAAAATCTGCGGAGCGCTACATCATGTTTTTTTTAGTATTTGTTTTCACATTTCTATATGTGTGACAGGCCCAACAGCTAATCACAGACACTGACACAGAGAATGGGCATCTGTGATTGGCTGCTTGAGTAACCTGAATGCAGCCCATACGTAGTACCGTACTAGAATGTATGGGCTGGTTGTAGATTACTCGAACAGCCAATCACAGATGCCCATCCTCTTTGACCGCATCTGTGATTGGCTGTTGTGGTCTGTCACATATAGAAGTGTGAAAATAAATAATTTTTAAAAACATGACATAGCGCTCTGCAGAATTTTTGATTCTCACCGCAGATAAAGCGGACAGCTACGGCCTGCCACCCCCAGCTGCCTGGCTTTACCTTGGATGGTGATCAACAGTCAGGAAAGCCCATTTTTTTTTATAAATTGTTAAAAAAAAAAATGAGTGGGCTCCCGCCATATTTTGATCGGCAGCTGGTGGCTGGGATTCTTAGCATGGTAAGGCCCAAGCATTCTGGGCCCCTGATGCTGAAAACGGCAGCCCACAGCCACCCCTGGAATTGGCGCAGTCATCATAGCGCCATTTCCGGGCGCTTTATTCGGCTCTTCCCGTGGCCCTGGTGGTGGGTGGCACGCTGGGTAATAAAGGGGTTAGTACCAGCTTTGTATTATCAGTTGGTACTAACCCTGAAATTCATGGCATCACGCCAAACTAGACATGGCCACCATGAATTTCTAGCAAACAGGAAAAAAACACAATATAGAGAAAATAAATGTTTAATAAAACTCAAATCGCATTTAGAGACTCCATCTTTAATAAAAAAAAAAAATCCTTGCTCTGACGTAATTCACAGGTCTTCTGTCTTCAGCTCTTTGCAATCAGACAATATGTCTGCTGACAGAGATGAGCAGGCACAGAATAACAGTAGAACACACCTGTAAGTGATAGAAGCGCTTAGCTGGCCTCCAGCCGCCGACCGTGTTTCCTGTGCATTGCAAATAATGCATACTTTCAAACGCATGGCCGTTTTTGCAAGCGTTAGAATGCATTTTTGCAATACAAGTCTACGGTACATTGCATTTGTGCTGATTTACAATGGATCCGTTGCAACAAACAGCATAAACGCAATGTTAACAGCTGTGAAGAGGGGAGACAGAGCCCTGGATAACGCCTAGTCAGTCTACTGATGGTACTATCTTGCCCATTGCCCAGTATGTCCTTCCAGCCTTTGTGGCACTATTATGCCCATTGCCCAGTATGTACTGCCTCTGTGGTACACTCATGCTAGTACTACCACCAGTGACTGTCAGGACATGCTGGGTGGGCATGATTGTATCACAGATGCTGGCAGGACATATTGGGCAATGGGCATGCATGATAGTACCACCAGAGGCTAGCATAACATGCTGGCCAATGGCCATGATAATCATGGCCATTGCCCAGTAGTATGTCCTGCCAGCTTCAGCTAAGGGTCCCAGGCAGTTACCTTCTCATCCATTCTGCTGCTGGCTGGGAGTCCTATACAGTGCAGCATGTAGTGTGAATGCCACACTATGGAGATGCTGCTTCTACTACTGCCACATGGAGGCGAGGCTCAGGGCCACATAGAGATTACAGGGGCCGCATAAGGGGCGGATATGGGTCCCAATCAGGGGCGTACATAGAGATCAATGGGCACTCTCAGGGGCGTGCATAAAGACCATGGGGCCGAATCATAGGCGTACATAGATAACATGGGGCACAGTCAGGGGCGTGTATAAAAATCATGGGGCCCACTCAGGGTTCGTACATAGAGATCATGGGGCCCACTCAGATGTGTACATAGAGATCATCATGGGGCCCACTCAGAGGTGTACATACAGATTACGGGGCCGACTCAGAGGCGCACATAGAGATCATGGGGCCCACTCAGATGCGTACATAGAGATCATCATGGGGCCCACTCAGAGGTGTACTTACAGATTATGGGGCCCACTCAGATACATACAAAGAGATCATCATGGGGCCCACTCAGAGGTGTACATACAGATTACGGGGTCCACTCAGAGGCGCACATAGAGATCATGGGGCCCACTCAGGGATCGTACATACAGATCATGGGGTCCACTCAGATGCATACATAGAGATCATCGTGGGGCATACTCAGAGGCGTACATAGAGATTATGGGGCCCACATAGAGGCGCACATAGAGATCACGGGGTCCACTCAGATGCGTACATAGAGATCATCATGGGGCCCACACATAGGTGCACATAGAGATCATGGGGCCCACACATAGGCGCACATAGAGATCACGGGGCCCACTCAGATGCGTACATAGAGATCATCATGGGGCCCACACATAGGCGCACATAGAGATCATGGGGCCCACACATAGGCGCACATAGAGATCATGGGGCCCACACATAGGCGCACATAGAGATCA